>JAREYC010000013.1:29035000-29060000 GCA_030015325.1 Cryptoblepharus egeriae
TAATTCCAGAGGTGATTCTTTTAGGAATAAAACAGAAAGGAATAAAGAATTCTTTTAGGAATAAAATAGAAAATTTGTGCTTTGGGAAAATGATCTAGCTTGAATTTGTGTGCAAATGAATTCATAATACACTCCAATTATTTATTTATTTTTCTTTAGCTTCTGGCAAATACATGGACTTATGGTAAATAAGATGTTAATATTCCATTGCCATGTATTGTGAGAGCCAGGAATTGCACACTGATGTCTGGCTGCCAGCTGTCAGTAACTGCTCATTCTTCCGTCATGTAGTCTGGCTGTCAGTTGTTGAAAGTTGTTCAGTTCACACTTTTATGCTATCCAGGATGCACCACGTGGAGATGAAGTAGCATCACACCAAAAGTATTAATGTATAAATACACCCAAGCTGTGTTTTTCTCACTTGGCTTTTCCAGGGAATGGCCAGCCATGTGCCAAGGTGCAAGCCCTGGCAAGGAGCAGTCCCAGGGTAAGCAGGCGGTATTGCTCTGGTGCAGGCCTCCTCCGTCAGTCTTGAAATGCTATGGTATCGTGCTTGGCGCTGCATATGCTGCATGCGAAGCACAAAAGCCTGGGTTGGATTGTTATGGAGGATAGGCTGTTACCCAAGCAGCAGATCCCCCCTCTCCACACCACTGAATTAGTCCAATGGAAAGGCAGAGCCAATACGATTGGATCCAGCTGGCGTCGCAGAGCTGGGCTAAGGACAGGAGCTCACCCTGTCTTGTGGGGCCAGGATCTGTGCTGCATGAAGCTGTCTTGTCCTAGCCTGGCCCAGAGTCCACACTGGTTTATGAATGGGCTGATTAGCCTCACTGGAAAGGGGACATTTTGAAGTCACAAGAAGAGGAGTGATGGCTCAGGGTGCTGATTAAAAATCCATGTTCACATGCGCCAGTCTGGATGTGGCACTGATCCAGTGACAAACAGAGGGGGCCTTTACAAGTCTTGTTTGCCCCCCTTTCTACATTTGTGTGCACCATCAAATGTCTAACCTGCTCAGAGCAGACAGTGAGGACCCAAGAGCCACCCTTTCTGCACTGGTGATGTGCAGACCAGCTCTCCTGTTCCTCTTCATCCTCCTGGCCTTCCTGCTGGCCTCTCCCACCCCCAACTCCCCAGGTCTGTTTCTGCCATCCCTGAGCAGCAGGGGGAAGTGGCAAGCGCCTTGGAGTGGCAGAGAAGCTGCCCGATCATTCCCAAAAGTAAAGGGGTCTGAATCTTTTCATCTGTCGAAGGTCAGCCCTGGAGTATTGCGGTCTTGATGGCCACCAAAAGAATGGGCTGATCAGCCTCACTGGAAATGGGACATTTTGAAGTCACAGAGGAATGATGGTTCAGGGTGCTGATTAAAAACCCATGTTCACATGTGCCAGTCTGGATGTGGCACTGGTCCAGTGATAAACAGGCCCAGAGAAGGCAAGCCTCTTTATAATTCATCATACAGGTCTGGACTCGGGTGCGAAGCAGCTAGAGGGACCACCCCAAACGTGCACCATCTCCTGCAGGACATGAAACCCTCTGTGTGTGTCCTGATGGCGCATGGCAGTGAAGGCTTCTTCAGAGGCCGCCTGAGCTGCCCAGATGAAACTGCACACCCTTCCTGACCAGGTGCCTCCCAGTTCCCCAGCAGGTCTGGAGATGCCTAGAGGTAGCCATGCTGACCACGATACTCATAACTACCTAAGAGGACAAGGCCCCCCAAATGTAGGAAAATGGAGGACATGGCAAAGTAAACGCTTAAAAGACATATATGTTGTTTTCATATGGTTAATTTAAACACTATAAGTCCAATCCTATATATGTCCACTCAGAAGTAAGTCCCATTGTGATCAGTGCAGCTTACTCCCAGGAAAGTGTGGATTGTAGCCTATATTACTATTACGTTTTAAACTATGACATATAATTTATTATGCAGAATTCCAAGAAGGCTCCCTGCTGCCTCCTCACATGGAAAAAGAGGACCATGAAGATTTTTTCCCCAGAACACAAGGCTAAAAAAGAGGACGTGTCCTGGCAAAAGAGGACAGAGGATCATCCTGGTCACCACTGCCAGCCCTGCCAGAGTCTCCTCTTGCCCAGGGATTTGCTGGGGGGGGGGGGCAAGGAGAGCCCCCCTTTGGGCTGCCACCCTTCCTTCCCCCTCCCCCCTCCATGGGGCAGGGTGCTGCTGCCACCCCCTCCTCTTCCTCCTCCCCCCTCCCCAGCAGAGGCGCAGCCAGGACGGCTTAATCAGAGTGCGGGGAGGAGGAGGAGGTCCTTGGCTCTCCCTGCAGCCACTGACGCCGATCCCTCTGCGGGGAGATCCAGAGCCAGGCGCCCCCCAGAGCTGCCTTCAGCTGGAGCGGAGCCTCTGCCTGCATCGCCTTCCCAGAGCAGCTCCTTCTGCCCGGGCTTCTGCATGACTGTCACCAAGGTAGGCACTGGGCAGGGGTGGGAGGGAGGGAGGGAGGGTGGGAAGGGGGCACCCATCTCCCCCCACCCTGCCCTGCTGGACACTGAGTGGTGGCGTAGCTAGAGGGGGCGCAGCAGTCAGTCCTGGGGGGAGCGGGCAAGGGAGACATTCCAGGGGTCCCCACCAAAGACTGACTGCTGCGCCCCCCTTTAGCTACGCCACCCGGAGTCAGGATCGCACCCGTAGAACGTTCATCCCCGCAACGTTCCATCCATGGAATGTTCAGCTCCCCAACGTTCCATCCCTGCAGCTCCAGCTTCCTCCCCCCAAGACTGACTCCTCCGCCCCCTCTAGCTACGCTACTAAACCCCCATCCCAACCTGAAATGGATCCGAAGAGGAGGGACCCCTTATATGCCTCCCCCCAAAAAAACTGACTCTTTCACCCCCTCTAGCTACGCCACTGGCCCTCCACGTGGAGTGGCTCAGGAGGGAGGGACCCCTTGTATGATCCCCCCCAAGACTGACTCCTCCGCCCCCCTCTAGCTACGCCACTGGGGAAGAGCTCCCTTGACTTTGCAGAACTGAGGACTGTGCAGTGGATGTGCTGCATTTTTAACCCTTTCCCGGGTTAGACAGCCCGGCCTGGCCTGCCTGGTGTGTGTGTGTTGGAGGCTGCCAAGAAGCCCAGCTGGCTTGGGCCTCTCAGGTGCTGCCCCCCCCCCCCAGGACCCCCCTGGCCCTTGATTGGCCTGGGCCAGAAATGCTGTGCTGGGGAGCTGCCTACAGGTGGCTGGAAGGGAAGAGGAAGACTCCGGTCTCTAGAGGAGGAAAGTCCAAGGCAAGAGCTGAAATGCCAAGATGTGCAGAGGAGGCACCAGCGCTAGGGTTGCCACATGTCCCCCAAAAGGGACAGTCCCAATTTGGGGAGATTGTGTTCACATACTGGCAAATGGGACAGAAGGTCCCGTCCTGGTTTTGTGGAAGAGAATTATGGCAACCCTAACCGGGATGCCAAGTGTATCATGTGCTCCCTGAAGCACCTGGTGGGCCCATGTGAAATCCAGGATGCTGGACTAGGTGGACCCCCTTTGGCCTGATCCAGCAAGCAGGATCTGATGTTTTCATGTTCTTCTGTGTTGGAAAAGACGGGGGTCAGGAGGGGTGACCGTCTCATGTCCTGGCCTCTGCCCCAGGAGCAGCCTGTCCACTCCCAAGTAGGGCCTGGTCAGCTCTGTCCCCAAGGGACCTACTGGACTTTCAAGTCTTGCTAGCTGGGCCTTGGGCTGGCCACTTGTTCTTCCCTCCCTTGGTTCACTCAGGGGTCAAAGTGCATGACTTGCGCCTGCATCCTGATGGTGGCATGTTTGGCACCCTCCCTCGGGTGCCTTGAGGCAGGGCTGGCTCCACTAGGGAGGGGGCATGTGCTTGGTGACCCTCCCCAAAAGGGGCAGAGGCAGGCTATGTAGATGGACCTTCCTCTCCTGTGCACCTTTCGCTCTTTGGACTTACTTGGCAGGCGACACTGCTGGTCTGGCGAGCCTTGACTGGTCATAGTGTGTCCCCCCACCCCCCGCCATGCATGCACTTGTTGCCCTCTCCAGAGCAGGTCTTGGCTGGAATGTGATTAGAAGACCTCATGCCCTCCTCTTGATGAGAAAGGCTGGAGTTGCGTTGAGCAACAGGTTGCAGGTGGTTTGTGATGCCTTCCAAAGCCTCGTGCTCCGGAGCAGCTCAGAGAACTTTCAGTCAATTCACGCTAGAGACACTGAGGACAGCAGCCTTCCAAGATGTGGGCTGTTTTGCCCTTCTCTTCCCCAAATATCGAGGTCTCCTCTGGTTAGGGTTGCCATAGTTCACTTCCCCAAAACCAGATCAGGAATCCCCTGAATGCAACCCCCCAAAACTGGGACTGTCCTGGTTTTCTGGGATATAAGGGAACCCTATCTCTAGGGCAGATCCCTAGAGAGGTGAATCATGGCAGATCACAATGAAGAGGTGGTTGGCTCAGGCCAGTGGTGTAGCTGGGGGGGTGGAATGGTAAGTACTGCAGGCAGTGCATGGCGCCATGTTAAGTGGCCTTGCCCGCTCGCTGTTGGAGCCACTTGGGGCAGAGATGGTGCCAACAGTGAGCAGTGCAACATGGTGCAATGCAGCGCCTACAGTGCAGTGACTGCCGCCCCCCTCTGGCTATTCTACTGCCTCCACTGCTTCTCTTCCCTGGTCTCTCACTCCCTGTATGTATTGGGAAAGAAGTGTGGAAGGAGCAGTAGGGGAACTATAGGGGAGAGACCATGCTCCCCCCATCCCTTCCTCCTCACTTCCTCTGCCACTCTGCCCAGTTCCAATCTAGGGGGTGGTCGGAGAAGAGGAAGTCAGAGCAGCAGAAGGAAGCCTCTGGCTCTTCACCTTTGTCCCCAGGAGGTCTTACTCCAGCCCTGGTGACAATGGTGATGAAAATCGGTGTGGGCCACATTGCTTTGCACCAGGTAGGCGCCTCTGAAGATCCACAAGGCTGGGAAGGAGGAGAGTGGCCTCTTCTGATCCCAAAGTGCTTGGTTGGAGCTGCAAGTGACCCTTTCAGAGCAAATGTGGGTATTGCTGCTGCTGATCAAAACTCACCTGGCAGGTCCTTTTGAGGGCTAAAGGAAGCTTGATCATCCCCACTTCTGCACATCCTGCCTTGGTGACCACCTGGCTGAGACTGCAGTCCTAAGCATGCTTTCTTGGGAGTAAACCCATTGAACTCAATGGGTCTTACTTCTGAGTGGGCATGAATTGGAGTAGGCTGCAAGTGTCACCTAGATGCCAACAGCCAGCAGCCAAGAAGCCAAAGGCACACTGCAGGGTTTGCCAAAGAGGGAGCCCCACATGGAGGAATCTCCAAAGCCAGGAGGGACTTGCATGCCAGGCTGGGGATCTTCGTCTTAAGCGGGTTCCCACTGGTCTAGCAGGCCTTCCTTGGGACCCTGCTTGCAAGTACCAATGGGGCACCCCAAGGGACCACCCAGGGCTAGCCAGGACATTGCGACAGCAATCTGGCTGAACTGAGATGCTGCTGATGAGCACATGGCCTAAGCCTACTTTGGCTGGACACTGATAGCAGCCGAGTGGCTAAAAATACCTGTCGTAACCTGGAATTCCCTGTATCACATCAAAGGTTCTCCACCAATGAAGCTCAGTAGAGGAAATCTCTTGAGTTAAAAATGTCAACCGTGATGATTTTGGCTTCAGAGCAGGTGGCAGGTAGAGGAGGGCACACCTGTGGCAGCTTCTGGGCCAGAATTTATTTATTTAATTATTTATTCATTCATTTATTCATACCCCACCTTTCCCATGCCAAAGCAAATACCCAATGAGGCTTATTAAATTTGTTATCCTTTTGTCCTCACAATGACCCTGTGAGGTTGGCGAGGCATAGAGTGAATGGAGCTCCTGCTCCTGGAGCGGAGGACTTTCCTCTTGATACATCTGGCCACCTCTGGGGATCTGGGCAGGAGACAGGTTTGGGAGAGTCCCAACAGGCCCCACTCTCTGACTTCTTTGATCCTACCCTTATATTACTGGTATGTTCTATGAAGAGGGTCAGAGAGACCCCACACTGTTGGATTCAACCAGTGGAGAGTTGGAATTCCCAATTCCTCAATGGGAAATCCTGAAATTTGGCAGCAGTCAGAACCTGTACAATCAAAGCAGCTGCTGAAGACTCAAACATACTGCACTGAGAGAACAATCCTAACCATGTCTACTCAGATGTAAGCCCTATTGTGTCCAATGGGTCTTACTCCCAGGAAAGTGTCTTTAGGATTGCAGCCTATGTTGCATTTTTATTACAATAGAGTAAACTATTAAACTAAATACTCACCTATACTTTTAATCAAAATACTGTTTTTACTCAAATCAAATGTGCCGTTGAATCTAATGTGCATTTTGAAGACGATGGGTGCAATCCAATCTATGTCTACTGAGAAGTAAGCCCCATTGTGTTCAATAGATCTTACTCCCAGGAAAGTGTACTTAGGATTGCAGGCTAAATTTGACTGGAAAAGGTGCACATTAGATTTGAGTAAATATGGTAGTTGGGCAGCAGATAAGGGTGCCCATGACAGCGCCAGCAGAATGGGGCATCTGTCCCTCCTTAGAAGGAGTCTTCTTGGAATCATTCAGGATCCGGTTGCAGCGCTGCTCTCCCGAAAGGAAGTGCTGATGGGTAGACCAGGGAGGACGTGCCAAAGAAAGCACGTTGGCGTTACACATTGCCAGGGGAAGGGCTCCTGTTAGCTGTCGGTTGGTATGGCAACTCCAGAAGAGAAAAGCTCCCGGCAATTTGCAGACGGGCGCGCAAGCTCCGGATTACTACACCTTAAGGTTGAAGAAATAGAGGGGAGGGTCACCCCAGGCTGCCTCGGGGCTGATTCACATCTGTATGTCCATTGCGTGACAAGCGTAACATCCTGGGCGGACTGGCATGTGAGAATGGCCAGCGCAGCCCGAGCATCACAGAACTGTCAAATCAGTCCAAGCGAAGCCAGGCAATGCCATGATAAAGTCGGCTTCCAATTGTTAGGGCACCACTTGATTTCCTTCTCTCTGCTGGCCTAGCAGCTGGTTTGAAGGCAATTGTACTGGAGGTGAACTGGTCGGGCTCTGGGTGGTGTTCCAGGCAAGGGCCCCTTTGCAAGAGCACATCATTCACTTGTTGCTGCAGTAGGCTTGCCATATGCCTGGAAAACTGGGATATTCATGGTTTTGGGATCCCATCCCATCCCATCTGGCTGTGTGCAGTGGCATTGCTAGAGGGGGTGGAGGAGTCAATCTTGGAGGGAGGTGTGCAAGGATAAACTCCCCTTTGGAGCCATTCACATAGGGGGAGCCAAATGGCTACTCCACTGGTTCTGTGGGCTTGATGCACCAGAAGGATTTTGTGAGGGTGTTTTGGCAACCTAGTCTGTACCCTGAGAAATCCAGGCTTAGACAGGCTGATGCAACACCAAAGATCCACCAAGGTGGGGTTACTGTATTGATCTATGATCAAGCTCCCATATTTGGCCAGATTTGTATGGCCATGGGCGGGGTTTGCTCCTGCCTTAGTGCTATCTCCATCATGGGGGGATGGCTGTGAGCTTAGGGGACCTGGTACGACTCTCCACTCGTGGCCCCCTTTTCATCCAGCCTGACTGACCCATTGTGAAGGTTCAAATAATAGCCACAGTGTGTGTCAGTCTCCTGAGGATGCCTCGTCCGCCTTCCAAAGTGAATCAAAACCCTCTCATTGAACCGGATGAATCCTGCAGTCGGGGTGGGGGGCTTTAAGCCTAGGGGTGGCAAAGGTCTCTGGGTTTCATGGCAGGGTAGGATGCCTAATCCAATATGCCAGTGTGCTACATTTTCCTGGGCAGAGACAGGGATCCGGTTCCTTCCCCTGCCAAGGGCGGTGCATGTTTTGCAACAAGCAGCCTGGTGCAGGTGGGGGGGGGGCAGAAATAGCAGCACTGATGGGGACAAACATGTGCAGGCTTTTCAATGCATTAATCCTCTGGCCAGCAGAAGAGAAAATGGATTAAGGCCATCAAGACTGAGTTTCTAAGTGCTGCCAGATGCATCTGATGTGAGCAGAGGGCAGGCCTTGCGTTGGCATGACGTGAATTCCCCATAGAGTGACTTGTCGCATGTTCACACTTGTCGCATGAGCTGTATCTTTGAAGGCCTTCAAAGTCTCTGCATGTGTGGTGCAGCCCGGAGGGTTTGGAAATGTCACTTGGGCTTGCCATGCCTTGCTGGGGGTGGGAATCAAAGGGTTCCCACCACTCTAAGCCACCTCATGCCCTCCAGGCTGCACTTGTGTTGATATCAGGGATGGGCCCAGCCCGCCCCAAGATCCGGCCCGCCAGACGTTGGGGGCGGGGCTGGGGGCGGGGCTGGGGCTGGGGCAGGCAGGCCCCAACCGCGCCGCACTGCGCATGTGCCAGGCTTGGCGCATGCATAGTGCGTCTCCTGAACCTGGACGCAGGCACACTGAGTCTCCTGAAGCCAAGCTTCAGGAGACGCGGCGACCGCTCCTGAACCAGTCCCCGCGGTTCTTGGCAGCCGCGGCTCTGGCCGGTTCACCAGCGATCGCCCTGTGGGAAGATCCGATTCGGGCGAATAGGCCTGAACTGGCATCTGCCCACCACTGGTTGATATGTACCTTGACCCTACATGATGTTGCAGACCACCCTTAGGCCATACAGTTGGAGGGGAGGCCATACAAGTTCCCTGGAGAGCAGCTCTTAACCTTTGAGGAGGTGCTTGGTGGAGGTCCTTAAAACTTGGTGTTAATCCCTTTGTGCCTGTTTTTGTTACCCTAGTCAGAGGGTAACTAGAGGGGAGCACAGCAGTCCACCCCCTCTGTCTATGCCAACGGCCTGAAGAGCTGTTTTGCCTTTCAGGGAAGGGACAGGCAGGCTGGGACAAGCAGATCAGGAGTGCACATCACCAAAAGGTGCTTCCCAAATGGGGGGAATGAGCAAGCAGTGGCATAGGCAGAGGGGGTGCAAAACATTCAGTTTTGCGGAGGGGATCTTGGCCTGCTGCAGCAAATGCCTCTGTTTGCTTCCCCACCCATCTTGGCTCCCAAGGGAGGATGCTACCTGGCACCCTGCAAAACCTAGCGCTTGCCGCCCCTCCAGGTACACCACTGGTTCCCTCCACTTGGCCAGCAGGCAGGTCCACGTTTCAACCACTTGCTTTGAACCATCACTCCGTCAGTGCCTCCATGGAGCATCCCCAGGCAGGCAGGGTTGGGGTCTCTGTCTCCCCCAGGCAGGCAGGGTTGGGGTCTCTGTCTCCCCCACCCATGTGCCTGCAGCCCAGCCAGCTGGCATCTGCAATGCAGCGCTTGCTTGACCAGCAGGAGAAGGGAGGAGATGTGGGGTGGAGAGTTGCTGGGAAGCCCAGCCTGGAATGGCAAGGGGAGAGACCCCTTGCATCTGGGTGACCATATGCCATAACCAAAAATAGAGATCAAGGCCCTCCAAAATGTAGGACATCCTAGGAAAATGTAGGACATGACAAAATAAAAGCTAAACACACTCATAGATATTGTTTTCATGTGGTTGGTTTAAACTTATTATTAAGTTTAAAACAATTACATATACAGGCATCCACCACTAATAGGGTCCGGAGCAGCATCCAAAAATGAAAACTGTTGAAAAGTGTCACCCTATCTTTTTTAGTTGATAAATGTTGCTTCTACTGCCTTTTTATCTCGCAAATTGAAAATGCCCCTTTTATCTTGCAAATTCCTGCTGCCACACAAAGATTTCTCCAATTGGATTTTCATTAATTTGGGATTAGACCAGGATTTGGGATTAGACCAGGAGCTACAACATGATCAAGGCAATTTTGGCCTTTAAAACAGCAGAGAGAGGTTGAAAGAGTGTAACATGCGTTGAATGAATGAGTTCTGAATACCCTCAATCCAAGGTTTTACTTTTTTTAAATACAGTAAATCCTTGGATTGAGAGTGTTTTGGAAGACAAGCAAACATTTCCTATCAATTTTGTCTTGCAATACAAGCAATGTCTTCAATACAAGTGAAAAAATAGTCCTGGCCGAAATACGGCCCATTTTGGTGCTCTGCAAGAAACTTCTCAGCCTCTCCTGCAAGACCAGCCTATGCATGTCTACTCTGGAGTGAGTCTATTATAGTCGTGGGGCTTACTCCAATGTGATGGGGCAATGGAAAGGAGCCCAAGAGACCTAGCTTTGCATGTCTACTCTAAAGTAAGCCATATTATAATAAGTGGGACTCACTTTTCTGTAAGGGAGCACCAACCATTGCAAGGAATGCCCAGAATCTGGGAATATCCTTTGGGAGGGGGTTACATTTTCCTGCTTTTATTGGTGCTAAAATGGTCCTGGCCTTTCCAGAATCCAGCCCCACTCGGGTTCCCAAAGCTCTGTACACCCCACCAACCTGCTGCCTGCCACCTGGGCTTCCTGGCACTGCCCGTTCAAACGCATCCAGCTTCAACTATCCAGGGGGTTGCCAACCATCGCCCCCCCCCCAGCACAATGCATGCTCCAGCTGCTTCTTCCATCAGCTGCAGGAGGCTGTAACTGACGGGGCAGCTTGGTGGGTTGGAAGGGCTGTTGGCGCCAGTCCGATGGTGTGTTTGGTTTTGTTCTTGGCTGTGGATTGTCCATGTGCAGCAAGGCAGGGGATCTGCTTTTGTGTGTGCCAGAAGGCCAGAAGACAAAGCTGCCCCAGGCTCCCCAGATTGGTTTCCATCTAGTTTAGGACTCTTACCACTGCCTAGGCTTGGATCTCCAGGATCACGGGCAGCAAAGAGCCCTTCCCTCTCCCGGATTGAGCCCCACACTGGCGCTGAACGAGATTCACCATGCCCGACTCGGAGGCCAATCCTGGAAAGAGCAAGAAGTTCTGTCTGGGTGCAGAAGACCTCCAGGTTCAAGGCTCGGCAATGTCACAATCCCCTGTGCTCCTGGCGTGGAACCTTCCCTTCTCCTTGCTGGGACAAGCATTCCGCAAAATGTAGGACACTCAAGTAAAACGTAGGACATGACAAAATAAAAGCTAAAAACTCTCATGCATAGTGTTTAATGTATAGTGTTTCACACTCATGTACATGTGATTAATTAAACACTATACAGGCATCCCCTGCTTTCTTGCAGTTCTTTTTCTGATGGTTCTGCTTTCAGTTATACCCAGGACTCATTTGTTCAACATATGCTTCACTCTTTCAACCTCCCTCTGCTGGTCTAAAGGCTATAATTGTCTTCCCTGATGTTGATTTGCATGTAATATGGTGATCAACTTTTTATGGCATTTCCTTATGACTTTCTTCAGTAAATCACCATCATCATGAGATATTCACCTCTGTTCATTTTACTGTAATTTCTTATGTATTTTGGCTATGTTTTAATAAATAAAGTGGTGCTTTGGTTTACGAGCATAATTCGTTCTGGAAGTCTGCTTGTAATCCAAAACGCTTGCTTATCAAAGCAAATTTCCCATAAGAAATAATGGAAACTCTAGCAATTCATTCCAAAACCCCAAAATATTCATACAAAAATGATACAATACTGTAATATAATACAAAATAAAAAGAAATTACCGATTATAAAGAAAAATAAAACAAATTAACCAGCACTCAGTTTATTTGGTCTCTCAGGCTGCAGTTTGCCCTGTTACACAGGAGGTGCCTCACAGGTTATAACAGGGCTTACTTTAGAGTAGACGTGCAAGGCTGGTGCTGCAATCCTAAAAGAGAGTAAGGCCCATCAAACACAATAGGGCTTACTTTTGAGTAGACACAATTAGGATTGTGCTCTCGTTCTCTCAGGCTCTTTCCATTGCTCCCCTTACAATGGAGTGAGCTCAATTGACTGTAACAGGCTTACTTCAGAGTAGACATGCATAGGCTGGTCACTCAGGAAAGGCTGAGGAGTTGCTGGCAGAATGCTGAAACCACCTGTATCTTGGCCAGGATTAATGTTTTTATTGTATTGCATGTAAAAAAATTATTAGAAATATTTGCTTGTCTTACAAAACACTCTCAATCCAAAATGCTCTCAATCCAAGGTTTTACTGTATGTGTTATTTAGGCTTTTGCAATTGATATTTACGTATTTTTTGTGTCCATTTTGCATTTGCGAGCTGAAAAAGACTGGGTTCCACTTTTCGACAGTTTCTCATCTTCCTCCCTTCCATAGCTTGAATCAATCAATCAATCAATCAATCATTGCTTCATATGCTTCATTGATTCGTCACTGATTTATGTGCTTCATCTGACGTTTCTGCTCCAGCTGAGAAAGCCTTGCATAGTAAGGCAGGCCTTTTGGGGGGCAAGGGCTACTCCGCAGGAATTTGCAACCAGGCAGCTTGAGGTCATTTCAATAGCCCCGAGCTGGCTGGGGCCAACTGGGGCAGGGGGGAGGCTTAGGGACTCAGGATGAGATCATGAGGCGTTCTCCTCTTAGGCGTTTCCAGGCAAGCTGCACAAGAGGGACAGGAAAGGGACTGGGGATGAAAAGCTGGTGTGATGGATGAGGCAGCAGCAGAAGCAGGCAGGCAGGATGGGGGCAGTCGCCCACCGTTCTTTGGCCCCTTTGCTAACTATCCTCCCAGAGGTGAGCACCCAACCTCATAGCCTCAGCTTCCCTTGGACGAAAGGGCTGCCGGGCAAACGGATGCTTTCACATGTGTAACGCAAGTGGGGAAAATATGTCTGAGGTTTGCCAGATGCTGACGAGGCCCCAGTAGCAGTTCAAGATGGTTGGGATCTGGAACCGAAGGATCTGGAGCAGAAGGAGGTGCCTGATTGAAAATCAGCAGGAGTCAAGCTCCAAGGGAGCTGTCATGGGGGTGCAACACCCACCCACCCCCTCTGCATCACACTTGTGCGGTTCTGCGTGGGGACACTGAGGCATGCCACTGAACATGGTTGGAACCCAGTGGTATGTAACTTGCCCCCAGAGGCCATGACTTATTATTATTCATTAATTCGAGATATATCCCTCTTTCTTCCAAATGGAAAGTTATCCAAGGCAGCTAACAGCGTTTAAAAACAACAGAATAAAAGTCAGTTTAGGGACTAGATCAGTGTTTCTCAAAGTGGGGGTCGGGACCCCTTTGGGGGTCACCTGGAGCTTTCCTGGGGGTCACCTAGAGACCCCTGGTGCAGGGGACCAGGTGGGAAGACCTGGCAGAAATGCTGGAGCCGCTGCAGCTGGAAGAGGCTGCTGAGAAGCGGCTCAGAAGGAGCCTCTGAGCTGTTCATGATAAGTGAATGGGACTTACTCCCAGGAAAGTGCTAGGACTGCAGCCTTAGAGTCCAGTTCTATGCATGTCTACTCAGAAGTCAGTCCCATGATAGTGAATGGGACTTACTCCAGGAAACAGTGGCTGGCTCTGCTGCCTGAGAGCCCAATCCTATGGAGGTCTCCTCAGATGTCAGTCCCATGATAGTGAATGGGGCTTACTCCCAGGGAAGTGCTAGGATTGCAGCCTTAGAACCCAATTCTATGCATGTGTACTCAGAAGTCATTCCCATTGAGTTCACTGAGGTTTACTCCCAGGAAAGTGTGCATAGCACTGCAGCAGTAGCAACGAAAATAATTTTACGTTTGGGGGTCCCACAACATGAGAACTTATAAAGGGGTCACGGCATTAGGAAGGTTGAGAACCACTGGACTAGATAAAGCAGAAAAGGGTGCCTTTTGGGGAGAAAGGCAGAGTTCAAATAAGTAAGTAAGTAAGTAAGTAAACAAACAAACCTATTATGATGTAGTCAAGCCTCCCCTTGTCCAGGACTAGCCTGTTCAGCTTTTCCCAGTACAGGACCCCATTATTGGAAGAGAGAAAGGGGGTGCCCCCTTTCTCAAGGCACTGATGCTCCTACTTTACTCTTGGCTCAAGCAGAGACAGTAAAGCAGCAAAGAACTCCCGGCTCTTTCCCGGCTCTCTCCCGGCTCTTGGCAAGGCTCTTTACAAGCTAGGAAATGCCTGAGTCAATGGAAACTGCAGGATGCCGAACAGGGAAAAGAGGTTACCTGTGAGCAGAGGCAGGACCAAAAGAGATCAAAGCAGTTTCTAGTCTGGTGACCCACTTCCTGCACTGAGATGTCCACAGAGTCTTCTCCATCACAGACGGAGGAGTCGGTTGTTTGGAGTGATTGGCTGTGCCTTCCTCCACCAAGCTTTCTAATCCCTTTTGCCAAGCCTTCTACCTTTGGGCTTGACTCTCCGGGCAAAGACGGGACTCCCTTCCGTAATGCATCATGCACTGAAGAAATAGTGCATCACCGATACCATGAGCCAAGTGGGTCTCAGCCAGGCCACACAGGGTATAGTTTAGCAGAGAACATTATGCTCCCCACATGCGCACAGGGCAGTGGCACATCAAATTGAAATATGGGGCAAGAATCAAATCAGCAGGCATTGGGGCAGAGCCTTCAGCTCAGAGGCAAGCTTGAGGAGCCTGCCATAGCTATGGCTTTCAAGCGCCTGGTGCATAGTGGTTGATTCTTGGATGTCAGCTAACTAGAGGGATAGGCAAGCTGGTATTGCAGCCTTGATGGTGTTCAGAGCTCCAGGTTTGCCATGGAATCAGGCACGATGGTGGTGAAGAACCGGATGAATCTTGGGCCTGGTGCTGTTGTGCAACGTGGGGCAGTGATTTTCAATCCGTGGCCACAGATAGTCCTCAGGTGTGCTGCTTGAATTTGGGGAGAGTCATTAATTAATAGGAAAATGGGGGGATTTGAACAGCCTGGTGTGCCTTGTCAATGGTAAAAACAACTGATGGTGTGTCTTGACAATTTCAGTGCCTTGTTCGTGTGCTGTGAGATAAAAAAAATCATTCCTATAGGGAATATAGGTGGTCAGCAGCTATTTGCTGAGATGGTGATCTTGGTGCAGGGGCTGCCACCTGATAAATGCCAATTGTTGGGTGGCAGCAACAGGAGAGGGTCTGTGCTTCCATGCCCTACTTGGAGACATCTCAAAGGCACCTGGTTGACCATTTCCAGAATAAAAGGGATGGGCTTTGTGGACCTTTTTTGGTCTGGACCAGTCTTGATGATCTTGGGCAGGTAGATACCCATTCCTGTACCTCATACACAGACAAAGCATCTTCTACCCTCCTGTTTCAGCACATACCACTCATCTAGCAAACATCAAGAGGGCCTCCTAGTTAAAAAAAAAGCAGGCCTCCGTCAGTCTTGGAAGACTCTGGTATTGTTCTCGGCACTGCATACGCAGCATGCAAAGCACGAAAGCCTGGGTTGGATTGTTATGGAGGATAGGCTGTTCCCCAAGCAGCAAATCCCCCCTCTCCACGCCACTGAATTAGTCCAATGGAAAGGCAGAGTCAATACGATTGGATCCAGCTGGCGTCGCAGAGCTGGGCTAAGGACAGGAGCTCACCCTGTCTTGTGGGGCCGACCCGGGTCTTGAACCCTGGCTTGCTGGTTAACAGGCATAGCACCTTAACTGCTTGCACCACCCACAGCCCACCTGTTGGAAAACAGGGATGAGTTTCATGAGAAGCTGTTTCCCTCTGGATTCTGCATGCACCGATTCACAGCATTAGCCTTCCAATTTGACTCTGGAGGAAGGATTCAAACAGGAACTGGCAAAACACCTGAAAACAACAACAAAAGAGTTGGTGTTTCATCATGAACATCTTGTCTCTCGTCTTTTAATATTTAAACCCCTGAAAATCAGTTGAACAACACTTTCTACAAAGGACTTCACATCCCTGCTGACCTGCACATTTCTTTTTCTGCTGAAATAAAAACCAAATTGCACTTCATGTCAATGATCAACCTCTCAGTGGTGATCAGCCTCTCAGCCGTGCATGTTCTTCTGTCCTGGCACTGATCGTGGCACCTGCGTGAAATCTGGCATGTGGCATCCTTCAGTCTTTGAGTGTTTTCCTCCCCTCTTGTTAAGACCTACTTGAAACGTCACCGTTGCCACACTACTATTCAAAAACCTTGCCATGTGTTCGGGATGAATGGAGGTGGATTCCTAAGAAAATCAGATGTGATGACGGCGTCAGATGATCCAAGGATCCTATAGCTAACGGTGAGGAAAGTATATTGAGACCAGGTCAAAGTCACTTAGAGTTCAGGAGAATAATGTTTCCAGCAGTGCCAGCCAGAGCTTTGGGATGCCCACAGGCAGGGCAGAGACACAACGCTTGCCAATTCTTTACCCCTCAACTGTTCTTCATTGGACGGCCTGTGAATACTCTCTTCTTTAAGAATCAGTGCTGTCTTGGCACCTGATAAGAAATACACACAAGTCTAAGTTTGGGGATTTTTTTAACATAATTCCATCCTGTGGCAGTGGGTTCCAAAGATAAATTATGAATTGAGTGAAAGAGACCTTTGTTTTATCTCCCTTGAATCTGCAGCCCAGCAGAGTCACTTGATGACCCAAGTTCTTGTGTTACGTCGGAGAGAAAGGCGATCTCTTTCTCTAGTTCCTCCACGCCAGCCATAACTGCACTTCTCTGTCTTGGGGGACTCTTTGCAAAGTGAAAAAGCCCCGAGTGTTCTAGGTCCGTGTCCTTGTGCCAGCTGGGATCTTCCCCTTGAGGTGCACCACAGTTGCACAAGCAGCATGTTCAAGCAGCAAATGGCTTGTCAGTATCCTTTGGCTGCGCATAGGGCTGGTGTCCGCAACCGACAGCCAACCTCGCTTAGGAATCTGTACAGCCATAAGAACGGTCGTTGCATCAGGACTGCCGAGAGAGCCGCCTTCTCCCCCACGTCACCCATCTGTCGCTCAAGGTCACTGGGCGCAAGGTGGATGCAGGCGTCGTTGCACGACTGCAGAGCTGTGTCAGCGTGGGTAGCGTCACGTCTGCTTCCTGCTGGCAGAGCATCTGGTTGTCTGGCGCATCAGGAACAGGGGGTGGTGGTATCCCTGCTCCTCTGGGCCATTGCAGGCTGCCACATTATGCTTCTTCTCTAGAAGATGAGATGTTATGATACAGTCAGCCTGGGGGGAAATCAAACATCTTGGGGGCCGGAAGTCCTTCTTGTCCAGGCTGTGCCACAGGCAATGCGCTCAGAGCTGATTGAGTGCCTGTCTGGCTGTGCTTCCTCCATATTTCCAGCAATGGAAACAGATTTCAGTCCTGGCACCAACTGGAGCCATTACTGCAACATGATGGAAGAGCATCAGCATTATGGAGACGCCTGGGAACAGCGTTCGGCCATTCTTCTCCTGATGGTTGCAGGCGTTTGTTGCGCATGAATTCCTCCTCTTGTGCTGGAACCATCATGTACAAAGGTCTCTAGGAACGACTGACACTTGCAGGCTCTTCAGCTGACAGTGAACTGGTTTGAAAGTGTGATGCTGCCAGCCATGCTGCCAGTGTGGCCGTCCTCATTCCCATTGCTCTGACTTCACTGATGGGAGACAGGGTGGCGTACTGGAAGACTGGAGGAAGCCGAAACTGACTCAGTCTTGCTGCAGCACCCCAGAGTCACTCCAAGACCTCCAAGACCTCCTGGCCTTAGCATATCCAGTGCTGCTTGCCTGACCCATTGATGTGCCAGCCTATGACTTGAAAAAGAAGGTGGTGACGCAGAATAGAAAAGTGGAGAGCGGTGCGCCGGAGTGTCAGAGGGTTCTGCTCTATTTCCTTCTTCCAGTCCAGGAGGAGCAGTAGTGGAGGCAAGTGGCAAGGCAGAGAAGGGCATTGCCTACCAAACTGCTGCCACCTGAGGCCACCATCTCAGTAGGCCTCCATGTACCCTTTGAACCATGTTCTTTACTGGATAGTATCCAGAAACCAGAATGCCTATAGTATAGGCATGCAGTGATGGACACACACTGGTGGTCAGGCATGAGCACCTCTCTCCCCTATGCTTTATAAGAACTTCTGACTACAGGTGTCCCTCATTATCCACTAGGCTTCTGTTCTGGAACCGACTGAGGATAAAAAAATCCATGGATAAAAATCCAGTGGAAACATTTATTTTAAGACCCACTTCTAGGTTTCTTGCTCCTCCATTTCTCCTAATGGAATAAGGTTGTGCCTCAATGTGTGCAGAAGTTTGATTCTGGGACTACCTGCTGGTACAAAAACATATGTTTAAAAGCAGTTTTAGAAAGTTTTAAAGCAGTTTAAAAAGTGTGTTTAAAAACAGCTTTTCTTACTGTTGTAGAGAGTGTTTAGAAATGCAACAGACACCCTACCTTTGCCTGGCTCAGCTGAAAAATTGAATTATTGTTCGCATGTCTGCCTCTTTACAACAGTAGAAAAGCAGTTTTAAAAAACTTGCAATGGCCATTCATGTAGAGTTAAATCAGTGTATAAAAAATCAGTGTATAACCAGGTTGTACCTGTACTTCTGTCTCCCAAAGCAAAAGTCTCTTGCAGCTCGTCCTTCCCACCTAACCCTTTGAAGTGGCCACCACCACCTAAATACAGTCAGTCGCGTGCCTTCCTCTGGGGCCTTTGGCTGCTTTGCTCTCTGCCCCCCACCAAACCCAGCATCCACCCTGTAGTTGATGAGATAATCCCTCTGGCATGGCCTGATCTGGTCTCCGCTCCAAGCCCCATCTAAGAAATATGTCTTTGCCTCCCCAAAGCTTTTGTTCCTCCCTGATCAGCTTATATTCTAAGCAGGGAACAAAGGGAGTGGATGAGACTCCCATGTGCAACAAGGAGCCCTGCCTGGCAATGGAAGGAGCTGGTGACTTGGGCTGGCTCCAGAGTGAACCACATAAAAGACACCCTGGGAGAACCGCACTGCAGGGAGGCAGGGACTTTGTGTGACGAGCCCCGGATTGCTGGCCAGCATCTTTCACAGTCTTTCTTCCCCCCAAACCCCCTCCCAACAAAAACACAAATTGAATTGGAAGGATTTTGATTTTCACCCCATGGGAAACCCAACTGCAGCTTTGCACTGACAGAGCTCAGTGGGAAGGATGGATTGATTGGTTGGTTGGTTGGTTGGTTGGTTGGTTGGTCTGAGGAATTTTTACCCTGCCTTTCCCATGCCATAGTAAGTGCCCAAGCCTTTAGCTGTCACAACAACCCTATGAGGTAGGTACTTGTTCTGTAGGCAGCTTGTAGAACTCCTCTTCCAGATAATAGTGTGGTCATCATATCTGGCTCCAGGATGCCACAGTGTGTGTGGTGGATTTGCTCAATGAAAGCTGTCACATTGCCTGGATGTGGATGAGCAGGTCCCATTTCCCCCAACATTTCCCTTTCATGCTTAGAGATGTTGCAGTACAGAGCTCTGGCCAAATGCATGTTCCATCTAGAGCCACGGTTGGCCACTCTTAGCTTGTGGGCCGCAGCCTGTCCATCAGCCACAATCTATAAATAAATAACAGGAATACAACTAAATCTATATAAATTAATCTATGTTTCTATCTATAATGTATAAATATAAAAATCTATAAAATCAATCAATCAATCAATCAATCAATCAATCAATCAATAATAAATCTATCAGCCTACAGTTCGTGTGTGTCCTTCCAGCACTGAGCACTTTTCTGCTGGCTTCAAAAGCTAGGGAGGCTTGTTGGATCCACATTTCCATAAAAAAGGCTGGCTCAAGAATGTCCAAGATCATGAAGCGCAGTCCTTGTCAGAACCATTGCTTCACTTTGGTACCAGCTTTTCTTTTCCAATTTGGATCTGATCAGGATCTGATTTGGTCAGATCCTGAGTCCAGCAAAAGGAGACTGCCTGGGACCCTCCCCCACATCCTTGCCCTGGCCTTGTTTTCCGCCTGCAGTTTGGCAATGATCAGTCAATCGACTGGTTCGCCCTCCAGTCACATGGCTGGTCGCATGCTTGGCGAGGCGTGAGGAGCCCATTGAGAGAGCGCACACCAGGCAGCTTTGCCATCCCCTCCCGGGTAGGACGTTCCTCCTTCCGAGGTCCACAAGCAGCTGTGCTGGGAACCACTTCAGCAGTGGAGCGTCCGTCATGCAGCACAAAGGTCAGTCTGCAGGCCCAGCTGTTGGGTCCGATCTCCCTCTCCAGGGGACCAGGCTGGCCAAGACCGCTTATATGGCTCTGGGCCAGTGGTGGACCCACACTGCTCTCCTGCTGCTGCACGATGTGGCCGTCACCCTTTCTTCTTGGGGATCTTTGCAGGCTGCTTTTATTCTTTTGGCCTGCTTGGACCTGGGCCAGGGTTGGGATGTGGGGACTCAAACCTGCTGGTTGTGGGGACTCAAACTAGGAAAATGGGTTGGATGCGTCCTGGTAGCCCTGTTGTGGCTTGGGTGGGGATGGGCTGGGTCAGGCAATCTTGATGGGCGCTTTCTCTCCGTGACTATCATGTGGGTCATAATTGGTTGGCATGTTGGTGGGTGCTTCTCGTGTTTTGCTTCTTCCTTATATTATCTCTTGCAACAAAAGCTCTTCTTCCAAGTTGTGGTCGTGTTGTGGATCCACCGCCAGTGAATTGCATCAGGATTGTGCTTGTTTCCAGGGGTGAACACAAAACAACCTCTTCATTTTCACTGCTATGTCAGCAGACAGTCGTTCCAGTTTTGATCAGCCCATCCCAAACCCTCCATCCCATTTGTCTTAATGCTGGGCTGCAGAGACACACCTAGTAGAATGCCAGGCTTATACCCCCTTTCTCCATAGTCACAACTTCCCTTAGTGGCGCTCTCCTAATGGTTGGCACCCTTTTCTCTTCAGATGGCCATGAGTCGGGTGGGTAGGTGCAGGTGGCAGGGGCGCAGGAGGAGCTGTGCTCCCTCTTTCAACCGCTTTCCAGGCTCTGCAAAAGGAGTTTGTTTGTTTGTTTGTTTTGCATATTGAGTGGCAAATAAATGGACTTACGGTAAATCAGATGTTAATGTTCAGTCCACTCAGCCATTTAAGGACAGAGTGGTCTATGCTGAAATATATCAGACACTGGGCCGGTATAAGCTCTCAGTGGATATTCAGTTATAATGTGATGAATTGCAAAAGGCGTGATTACAAGATTTGGGGTTCCTGAGAGGGTTGCCGTAATTCTCTTCCACAAAACCAGGACAGGACCCCCTGTCAAACTTGCCAGTATGTGAACACAATCCCCCCAGCCCAGGACTGTCCCAGTTTTCCAATGGATCCTGACATTTTGGAACGTCTAGGAAAGAGACTGTCTCTGAACTGGAGCTTATTTTGGGGACAAGGGTGAGTTCTTTCTCCAGGACTAAGGCCATAATTCTCTTCCACAAAATTGGGACAGGATCCTGTTTCCCATTTGCCAGCATGTGAACACAGTCCCCCCAAACTGGGATTGTCCCTGTTCTTCAGAACATATGGCAACCCTAGACAAAGGATGTGTGAATTCTCCACCCAAAGGCACCCACCGTTTCCCCCCAAGTTAGGGAGAAGGCTGTTTTCCTTTCATTTGAAGCTCGCCTTTGGTTTTCCCAACTTGCAAAATCTGAATAAATGCCGTGGAGCTGCCAAATAAGTCAGGAAAGGAGCTTCAGAAGTCGGGTGAGTCAGAAGTACTAGAGGGGGAGAGCTCTGACTTCTTTTTTGCTAACTGATTTTTTGCGTTCTGGTTTTGCTAAAGGTGCTACTGCTGCTGTCAATGTCACTCTTGCTCTTTGAAAGGGATGTGGGTGGCCGGGTGTGCAGAGGAGACTCAAAGCAGCAGCTGAAAAGCCGTCTCTCGCTCGGGCTTATCGCGCAGGAGGCTGAGATCCAGCTCTGCCTGCCGAAAGCCTGTCAGGAGGCAGATTCCCCTCCCTGGACTCCTTGAGCCGCGGCCTCCGTCCGTCCCCTGCGGCTGAACCGGATTCAGCTAATGTGCCGCTTCCCCTGCAAAAGTGGATTTGGCTGAGTAGGGCGTAGCCTCTCTTGAAAGCCAAGGGGGTGCCTGCTTTTCTGCTCCCCCTTCCCCTGGCTTGTGGCAGCAGATATTAAGGAATGCTGCAAGGCCCAGGAATGCCTGTGAAAACAATCTTAGAAAGGCTATTATCCAAAGGCTTTCTTAGATGATTCCGGATCTGTTAGGATAATAGATGGTTAATCTGGTTCTTAGATTATTCTTAAATTCTGCTGCATAAAAGAAGATTTCCAGGGTGGTCCCAGACAAGCTTTGCACATGGGATTTATGTTTATTTCCATAAGAACATGTAGCTATATAGGTATCACCCTGGTGGGAAGGTAGCAGCATTTTGTGTATATGTGGGCCACATGGAGGCAGGGCGATCACATGACTGTAAATCTCCAGATTTGTCCTCTTTATTAGCTTCCTATCCAGGTGTCCTCCAAAAGGGCTTCATTGTCCTCCATTTTGGAACTTTGCAATGGTGTGTAGAACCCCATCGTGTCATATGTCATTGGATTTGTATTGAAGAGCAGAATCCAAGGCAAAAATCGGTTTTGAAGTATCTCCTTCCTATCAAACTTTATGGCCAAAAAACTAAAAATAAAAAATGCATTGAGCTCTATGGGAATACCATGTATTCAGTGATGGGATTCAAAGAAATTAACAACCAGTTCTAGGCCCATCTGGGAGCCACTTTTAGATGGCTATTTTTAAACTATATGTCCTATCTCTTGTTAACAGCCGGTTCTATAGAGTAGGTGCGAACCTGCTGGAGCCCACCACTGCATGTATTCCCATATACCCAATACCATGGCTTTACTCATGAGTAGGCAAATGTGCCACTGTTCACCAGAAAGGCCATGCTGAGAAGAATCCAAGACCTTGTCCTCCTTTTGAGGTTTGGGCATCTGGTCACCCTGCATGGAGATGTCTTTGGACATCACAGGCGATATGGCTCCAGAAACAGGGAAGAGCAACACTCCCTAGACTAGCAAGGCAACCTGCAGAAGATACCTATACATAAGAACATAGAAGAACCCTGCTGGATCAGGCCCAGAGCCCATCCAGTCCTGTATCTCACCAGATGCTTCAGGGAGCACATGAGTCCACAGGATACGGGTATCTTGCTTCCACTCCCTGGCATCTGGCATTCTATTGGCATTCTTCATTCACCCCAATGAAGACACCAATTTTTAGCAACCAATTTTTTTTAATGCATGAGACCTTCCCTGCCTCGCCAGTCTGGGGTAGGGGAAAAACTCAGATCTGGTGTTTGTCAAAGTCACAAGCCTGCCGGATGGCTCAGGCTCCCTGCTAGTCACCCACAATGATTGGAACAGCAATCAATATTGCAAATGTCACAGACAGACAGCATTGACCTTCCTCCCTGATGGAAACCGTTCGGGGCCCAACTCCAGACCTATGGGGGACATGCTCCCAAATCGAGCTGTCTCTGCCAACCTTTCAACCGCCACAAGGTTTCCCTGGTTTGGGAGACATTGGAGGGATTGAAGGTGTCTCCTCTGCCTGGCCTGGGAGTGGATGCTGAGGCATCTTGGCTGTCCTTGCTGGAGGGGAAGCAGGTTGCCTGCTTCCACTGTGAATAATTTAAGCCCCCAGGATCCTACAGGGACTTCTGCAGCAGAGACTGGGCACTTGTGGGTGCCGTTCTGCTGTACCCCCAGCCGTGGGTGTCTGAAAGCTGTTTGCGGAGAGCACCCAGTGCTGCGCTGGAGCCCTGAAAGATCAGCTATGCCACTGTTGCTGAGGTGGTGGTGGTGGTGGAGGGGATCTTGCTGGCTATCAGATCATATGGCACACCTATGGAGGAGAAGTCTAGCAATAACATGGAGCCTGCTTCCCTGCATCTGCCGGGCATCTGCCGTGGAGTGCCAGTGATTGAAAAACAGCAGCAGGAGGGGAGGCTCCTGATCCTCTGGCTGGCGCTCCAGAAACGGTCAGGGTGCTTGGACTGTTGGCCTGACCAGGCCCCTAAAGACCATGCCTGAGCCCCCTTTTCCCAGTGATTATCCCCCCCTCCAGCCAGCTGCTGAGCTTAACATCCAGCCTGAAGGAGGTTTCAAGATATTAAAAATCACCATAAAAAGCAGCTAAATACTATTTCCGTGAATCGAATGCGCCAGTGAATCTAATGTGCAATCCTATTTTAAAAGGCTTCTGATTTAATGGCAATGCTAATGCGCAGCTGAAATATTTAATTTTACTGCATACAAGGATTTATATGATAATAATAACAAGGCAATGAGCTTAAGTTATGATTTTCACCTCATTGCACTACTTTATACAACAACAGGTTTTGTTACATTTTTATTACAATAAACTGTTAAACTAAATCCTGACACATGTTTATGAAAACATACCATATTTACTCAGCTGTAATGCTCTATTAAATCTAATGCATGCTCCAATTTTGGAGACTGAATTCAGCTCAAAAAGGCAAGAATAAAAGCAGGCCTCCGTCAGTCTTGAAGGACTCTGGTATCGTGCTCGGCGCTGCATACGCTGCATGCGGAGCACGAAAGCCTGGGTTGGATTGTTATGGAGGATAGGCTGTTACCCAAGCAGCAAATCCCCCCTCTTCACGCCACTGACTTAGTCCAATGGAAAGGTTGGATCCAGCTGCGTCGCAGAGCTGGGCTAAGGACAGGAGCTCACCCTGTCTTGTGGGGCCGACCTGGGTCTCGAACCCTGGCCTGCTGGTTAACAGGCACAGAGTCTTAACCGCTTGCACCAAAAAGGCAAGAATAAGCATGGAGTTAATATGGTATATCATATGTGTTGGTTGTGGGCAGGGTTGTCATATGTCCCCAAAAACAGGGACAATCCCAATTTGAGGGGGGGTTGTGTTCACATGCTGACAAATGGGACAGAGGGTCCTGTCCCGATTTTGTGGAAGAGAATTATGGCAACCCTACTTGCGGAGTATCCTGGTCCTGCCTAGAGGAGGAGGGAGGGAGAAAGTGTCACTCAAAGGAGGAAAACAGGAGCTCCTTCTTATCTGGAAAGGGGACAAAAACCTCGGAAGGAACAGCTTTTCTTTGTTTTTGAGCCAATGTGGATCAACCCTCCGCATTGTGTCCCCTTCCTCTGTCCGCCTCTCAGGCAGGCCAAAATGCAATCCAGCCTGGCACATCCTTGCTGGCAAGTGGCATGAAAGTGTCAGCTGGAGAGGGGCTGCTGGACGGCCACAAACATCTCTGGCTGAGCATTCCTGAGATCTGAAGCACTCGTTCAGAGG